>MCFG01000449.1:0-50966 GCA_002104895.1 Anaeromyces robustus | reverse complement strand
AAAAAGTTTTCTAAATTTAACTGATTAAAAGTATATATTAAGATTATATAATCTTATTTATTATTAATTCTAAAAATATTGAGTTAAAATTTTTAAATTAAAAACAGTTATAATATATATAACTATATATAACTATATATATACATATATAAACTAATTTATTAAATTTTATTTGTTGATTTTATTTGATAAATATTAGGATAATTAAATAAGATATTTTTGAAAAAAAGTTTAATATAGAAAGTATTTTATAATTAATAATTTTTGTTTCAAATTTTGTTTCTTTTTTTGCTAAATATTTTTAAATTTTTATTTTTAATATTATGATAAAATTACTTTATAACTATAAAAAAAAAAAAAAAAAAAAACAGTTATATAACTATATATAACTATATATACATAGTTTATTAAAATTTTATTTGTTGATTTTATTTAATAATTATTAGAATAATTAAATAGGATATTTTTAAAAAAAGATTAATATAGAATGTATTTTATTTGTAATAATAATTATTTTGTTTCAAAATTTTTCTTTTTTTATAGTTATTAATTAATTTTATCATAATATTAAAAATATTTAACAATAAAAGAAACAAAATTTGAAATAAAAAAATTATTAATTATAAAATTTGTTCTAATAACATTAACAGGGACACATTTTGACACATATAAAAAAAACAAAAACTTTGTATATTATTACAATGTTATATCAATAAAATATAAATAAAATAGATAATTACTATTAATATACTAATTTGATGTTAAAAAGGTCTTTTCTTTTATTTTGATTTTTTTTATTTATAAGAATAATATATTTATTATTTTTATTTAATTATAATTAAAATAAATATGATATTGATGTTTTTATTCCTGTATATAAGGTGATTTTATTAAATGAAGTTTGTAAAAAGAATTTTTAAGTTAATAAGATTATAACTTAAAGTAAATTATATATACATTTATCAGAAAAATAATATATATATATATATATATATATTTTTAATAAAAGAAACATTTTTTATTTATTTTTCTAATAAAAGAATATTTTTTATTTATTTTTTAATAAAAGAAACATTTTATATTTATTTTTTAATAAAAGAAACATTTTATATTTATTTTTTAATAAAAGAAACATTTTATATTTATTTTTTAATAAAAGAAACATTTTATATTTATTTTTTAATAAAAGAAACATATTTTATTCATTTTTTTAATAAAAGGAACAAAAAATATTTAATTTAATAATATTAAACTTTGTACCAAAAAATAATTTTTTATATAAAATATAATTTTAAATAAACTTTATAATGACAGATAAAAATTTTTTAAAGTTTATTTATAAGTATATTTTATATAAAAAAATATTTTAAGTTTATAATGACAGATAAATAATTTTAAAGTTTATTTATAAATAAATTTTATATAAAAAATATTTTTAAAATTTTTTTTTTAGGTTTATTATGACAGAAAAATTTAAATTTAAAATGACAGATAAATAATTTTAAACTTAAAAAAAAATCTTAAATTTATAATGACAGATAAATAGTTTTAAACTAGTAATAATGATATTCCTTTTTTTTTTTTTTTTTAAAAAAAAAAAAAAAAAAAAGAACGCTTATTAATATATTATATTTTTTAATTATATAATATTCTTTTATTTTTTAAAAAAAGGATTGAATGTTTATTAATATATTATATTTTTTAATTATATATTCTTTTTTTTATAAAAACTAAGTATTTATTAATGTTTTATATTTTTTATGTGATTCTTATTTAATACTTGTATATATTTTTATCCTATTTTAAAGATATATATTGTTTTTGGAATTATATGGTGTAATAATAATAGATAATCATTTTAATAATAAATAAACAAATAAAAAAGAATATAGTATTGTTAATATTATAATATTATATATTTTGTAATTTCAATATGTTTTTTTTGTTTTGTTTTGTTTTGTTTTGTTTTTGTTTTGTTTTATGGAAGAGGTTTTTATTTGAAATATTTAATGTAGAAATTCATTTTATATATGTAGTAGTGAATATCATTAATATTTAAATTGATTCATTCTGATTATGATATTCTACTATTTTATTTATGAAAGAATTACGTATATTCTGCGTTGCTGTATTTGAATTTTCTGATGTCATTGTATTACTTGCAATGCTCCAAGTATTATTAAAAGAGTCATTTTTATATTGCATTACTCTTTTCATTAAATCTAATGAAGTAGTGCTATTTCTTGGTAAAAAAGAAGATCCTATTTTAACAAAATAAGTAAATATATGATTCAATATTGAAAAAAGTATTATATTTGCTGATAATAAAGCATTATATGCAATATAATCATTAAATATAATATTATTAATAATATTAAATAAAATTATTGAAAGAATATCCATGAAAAGAACTGTAGCTAATAATCTAATATCATAATATGTCTCTTTAATATTCCATTCCATATATATTAAAATCAACATTATAATAATAATAAGACCATCATGAAATAATATTAAATAATAGAATATATTTCCCAATATTGTATTTATTACACATCTTTTATAATTTCCTCCATCCAATACATTTACTTCTGAAACATCAGAAGGTGAAAATGTCATCAAAATATTTAATACTAAATTGAATAATAATATTATAAATATAAATAAATACTTATGTTTTTCTAAATAAAATGAAATTTTATTTTTTTCTGGGAATCTAACAATTAAATTGTATAAAAATGGAACTTTCATAACAACATAACCAAAAGTTATTAAAAATATTCTTAATTGACATTTGAAAATCGTTGTTACATCATATAATGTTAATACAGAACATAATATTATAAGTGTTCCTAATAGTGATATAATCCATAAATCTTTAGTTAAAACCATAAAACTTATATAGAATTTTTTTATGAATAAAAATATTACAGATATCATTATCACTGTCATAATTACTGAAAAGATAATAAAAACAATTAATCCTAAATATGAATCATCAGTATTTAATGAAATACTGTAAATTCTTGTGATATCATTTATTTTTTTTAATACTTCAGTTACAGATTTATTATTATATAAAAATTCACTTATATATTTTCTATACTTTTCATGATAAGCATCATTTCCGAATTCATTAAGATTATTATTCATAAATGAAAATGGTTGAACTTTTTTAATTAAATCACAATTTAATAAAGCACATACATCATCATCATCATATAATTCATTTATAGCTGAAATATATTTTTTATTAGTAATATATTTTTTTTGAGTATCCATTGTAGTCATAAATTTAATAATTTCAGCAGCTGCCAATTTATTTTCCTCGGATATATAATTATTAATACCTATATTATTTGCAACTATTAGTGAACCACTAACACCATCTTTATAACCTGGTATAGGAGATAATTCATATACTGGAGAATGAGAAACATACCAAAATCTTAAAAACAATGCATTTGTGTTAACATATATCAATCTCATAGTATAATCTTCCGCTAATTGAAATTCTGAATCTAATTAAAATAATAATATTTTTTTTTTTTTTTTTTTTTTTTTTAAATTTTTTTGATTATTTTGTAATTTTATTCTAAATTATTAAATAAATAAATATTATATAATACCTGAAGAAATTTCATTTTTAATTTTTTTCAACATTTCTAAAGCTTCAATAGTTGTTTTACTTGTTAATTCTGGATGAGGAGAACTATTAGATTCTCTATATGAATTAATAAATTCATAAATTGGTACATCTCCATTATTTTCTATATTATATATTATATATTATATATTATATAATTATAATAATAATAATAATAATAATAATAATAATAATAATAATAATAATAATAATAATAATAATAATAATAATAATAATAATAATGATAATAATAATAATAATAATAATAATAATAATAATAATAATAATAATAATAATAATAATAATAATAATAATGATAATAATAATAATAATAATAATAATAATAATAATAATAATAATAATAATAATAATAATAATAATAATAATAATAATAATAATAATAATAATAATAATAATAATAATAATAATAATAATAATAATAATAATAATAATAATAATAATAAATAATAATAATAATAATAATATTTATGTAATTTCATTAATGTAATGTAAATGTATATTTAAATATTGATATGAAATTTAGTAAATAGATATATATAGGTAAAGAAAAAAAATCGAAGTTATATATTAAAATTTATAAAACATAAAGAAGTAATATAAAATTCAAAAGTATAAATATTTATAAGTAAAAATGAAAAAAATTTAAAAAAAAACAAAACAAAAAACTTTACCATTAATTAAACCGTTGTATGCAACTAAATCAGTATTATTATCTTTTCTTTCTTGATATAAAATATATTTAGCAGTACTTAAAAATTCATCCCATGTTTTTGGTATATCTTTTTTATATTTATTTAAAAGATTAATATTTGAATATAAAACACTTATATCAATAGCTATTGGCTATATATATATATATTATAATTTAATTAAATTATAATATTACTATTACTATTATTGTTATTATTATTATTATTATTATTATTATTATTATTATTATTATTATTATTATTATTATTATTATTATTACAAATGCATATTATTTATTAATTACTATTAAATATGTATTACCAATCCAACTAATTTATTATCAAGAGAAGTACAAATACCTGATAAAATTCCATTATCAAATTTATTAATATGATTTTTTGATAAATAGTTATTAAGATCTGCTAAATGTTCCCCAAACTTTTTTGAGTATGCTCCATAAAAAATGTATATATCATATTTCTTTGACTTTTTAGATATGAGAGCATCTAATGTAAAACCATAATCATCGACTTCCGATGTTGAGTTTTCAGGGGTTAAAACTTTTAACTGTAATTCAATATCTAAATTATTTATTTCTGAATATTCATTAAATGCATCAACTAATCCTTGATAATAACTATCACCATAATAAGTATATGTTATAGCTTTAATTACTGTTTTAGCTTTGATAATATCTAAAAGTTATAATATTTTTTTTTTTATTAATTTTATTGAACCTATCATTTTATAATTTTTATTATATATATATAAAACAATAGTATTTTCCTTACATGTATGAAAAAATGCAATTATTATAATTTTAAATACAGTATTATTTAAATTCATTTTATTAATCTAAGAAAAAAAATTATTTAAATTTTTTTCTTTTAAAAAATTTATTTCTTTATTTATTTATTTTAACTTAATATGGATAAATATAAATTTATACTTAAAAAAAATTTCCATGCTTATTATTATTATTATTATTATTATAATTTCACATTCACCTTATAAAATGTAAAGAAAATATTTTATTATTTTTTTAATATAATATTTTCCATACTTTTTATAAAGTAAGTAATAAAATAATATTTAAAATTTTTCCTTTTGATAATAAATTTATTTCTTTATTTATTTAATTGTATTTATTTTATTTTATTTTAATCATTTATTTTAATCTAATATTTCTCCATATTAGGTTAAAATAAATAAATTTATACTTAAAATTTTCCATACTTAAAATTTATACTTAAAATTTTACCCTTATAAAATGAAAGAAAAATATTTCAGAATCTTAATATGTTAAAATTAAATATATTAAAAAAAAATATTATTTTTATATTATTTTCCATACGTATTAATAAAGTAAATAAATAATACAATAATGATATTTTGTATAATTACTTAAAAGTAACATAGAAATAGAAATTTAAAATACGTACATGTAATATCATAAAAAATATTGTAGGATAAGAAAAAAAAAAAAAAAACTATAGAAAGAATGATAAAAATTAAAAAAAATTTTTTTATTTTTTTAGACTAGGATTAATCTTTATTTAAAAATATTTTTAACTTAAATTCTACATACATGTGACATATATATTACCATTACATTAAAGAAAAGGAATATATAATACATGAAATGTAAATAAAAATTAAAAATAAAAAAAAAATTTTTTTTTTTCTTTCTTTCTTTCTTTCTTTCTTTCTTTCTCGACTAATATAAATAGTATCATCATCATCATCATCATAATCATCATCATACAAAACAACACACAAAATGAATAAATAAATAAATAAATAAATAAATAAATAAATAAATAAATAAATAAATAAATAAATAAATAAATAAATAAAATAAAAAAACTAATTTTTAACATTTTAACTTTTAACATTTTTTTTTATTGTTTTTTTTTTAAAGTAAATAAAAAAAAAATTTTTTTTTTCAATTTCTTTTTTTTTTACTTTAATTTCCATTACTATTTTATATTATTTGTTTTTTTATCATTTCTATTTTTTTTTTTCTTATATACTTTTAAATACTATTATGTAAGATATGAATAGTATTTATAATATTATATAAAAATAATATTCACCTATATATACATATAATATATATAAATATAAATGTATTTTTATATAAAAGAAAAGGATATAGAAAAAAAAAAGGTATTATTTTATTTACAATTTATATTTAATTATTATTATTAAAATATATATAAAAAAAAAAATTGATTATTCAAATTCAATAATTATATATCTATTTTTTTTTTATTAATTTATAATGTAATAATTAAATTAAAATATAAATGTATTAATAAAATATGGTGGTATTCGTATAAATTTACTTATTTAAAGTTTTGGATTAATAATGAAAAAAATTTATTAATGCAAAACTAAATACTTAAAAAAAAACTTTATTAATATAGAATTATTAATAATGATTATTTAAATTATAATTATTAAATTTAATATTAATATATTAATAGGTATATTGATATAAACTATTTATATCTTTTTTTTTTTTTTTTTTTTTTTTTAAAAAAAAAAAAAAACAACTTATTATTATTTAATATAATTATAATTATGATATATAACAATAAAAAATAATTTTGATGAGATTAAATATTACTATTTTATCTTATTTGAATATATTATTATTATTATTATTATTATATTTTTTTCTATTTTTTGGTTTTTTTTTTCTTGATTTTTGATTTTTTGATTTTTTGATTTTTTTGATTTTTTTGATTTTTTTTTTAATTTTCTTTTTTTTTTTTTTTTTTTTTTTTGATTTTATTTTTTTGATTTTTTTTTGATTTTTTGACTTTTTTTTTGATTTTTCTGTCCTTTTTTTTTTTTTTTTTTTTTTTAATATTTATTATATTTAAAAACTTTTATTATTATTTATTAATTATAATTATAGTATATAATAATAAAATA
Source organism: Anaeromyces robustus (assembly GCA_002104895.1). Lineage (NCBI taxonomy): Eukaryota > Fungi > Neocallimastigomycota > Neocallimastigomycetes > Neocallimastigales > Neocallimastigaceae > Anaeromyces > Anaeromyces robustus. Next base: position 43,666 of record MCFG01000449.1, on the reverse strand, counting down.
GTGTATGATAAGGTTTATTTTATTTGACAAATACTAAAAATATTATTTAATGTAAAAAAAAAAAAAAAATTATTAATTGTTATAATATTATTGATAATTATGATTTTGAGTAGTAAGGTTTTTTTTGGGAGGGGAATGATTATAGTAATTTTCATTAAAAACATACATAATTTTAATTTAATTTTCTTGATTTTTAATGTTTTTAATTATATATATAGATATTTACTTTCATTCATTATTATTTTATTCTTTTCTATTTTTTTTTGAATTTTTTTTTTTTTTTTTTTTTTTGAATTTTTGAATTTTTCTTTTTACTGCTATGTGATTATTATTATATAATTTTTTTTTTATGTGAATTATTTAATATTGTTCATTTTTTTTTTCTTTCCTTTTTTTTTCATTTCTATTTTAATATCATTTTTAATTGAATTCCATTATTAAAAATCATATTATCCTCAAACATTTATTTAAATTTTAGTAATTATTACTATTGTTGTTATTATTATTTATAATTTATAATTTATACTTGTGATGATAAATATTTAACAACATTATGATGCTTTCTTTTAGATGCTAATTTAATAGCTGTATAACGTTTTTTAGTTTTAATGGATATATCAGCTCCATTTTCTACTAATAATTTGACTAAATTATAATAACCATTTTCAGAGGCAAGCATTAATGCTGTATAATCCATTTTATTTTTTTCATTAATACTTATCTTATTTTCAATTAAAAACTTTGATAAAGTATAATTATAATTCAAAATAGTATACATTAATGAATTAGTACCAGTTTGATCTTGATCATTAATATTGGCACCATTTCTTACTAAATATTCTGTAATTTCATTATTATTATTTTTAGTAGCTAATATCAGTGGTGTTAATTGATGATGACTTTTTACATTAACAGAAGCACCATGTTCTACAAGATATTTAACTATATCATTGGAATAATTTGGTGATTCTATAGCATGCATTAATGCTGTATAACCTTCATTATCTTTTTCATTAATATTAATTCCTTGATCAATAAGATATTTAGCAATTCTTGTATACTTTTTTCTTACAGCATAAATTAATGCATTATAACCTTTTTTATTTTTATGATGAATATTAACGCCAGCATTAACTAATTCTTTCACCATTTCAAAATTTTCAGCAAGAACAGCACATATTAATGGAGTATTATCATTGGAATCCGTTTTTTCTAAATCAAAATCTATTATATTGATTAATAAACAAAACATATTATACCATCCTTTAATAATAATATATTTTAATACGTCATGTTCAAGAAATTGAGTATTTGGTTTTGTACCTCTTTTTATAAAGAATTTTGCATCTGCTACTCTATTATTAATAACTGCATAGTCGATAGTGGAAATATTATTTATATCTTTGACTTTTACATCAATTTTACGTGCTATAAGATAATTTACTATATTTTCATAACATTTTCTTGGAGGTTTAATACCACTTGAATTAAAATAAGCTTTACTATATCTATTCGTAATATATTGATTATTACCAATAGCTAATTGATAAGCTAAAATTAACATATTTTCACCATATTTTGTTTGTATGTTAATATCACCTCCACTATCTATCAAATATTTAATAAGAATTAAATAACCATTTAAACATGCAATTGTTAATGCTGATACTCCTTCATTATCTTTTAAATTAACTTTGGCACCATAAGCAACAAGAAGATTTACCATACGAATATCAAAATTTTTAGTAGCAATCATTAATGCTGTATATCCTTTACTACATTGAAAATTAACATTAACATCATTTTCAAGAAGATACTTCACTATATCATATTGTCCTTTCATAACACTATAATGTAAAAGAGAGGTATCTTCTAAATGTATTAAAGGATTTTCATTGTACAATATATCATTACAATGTTTAGAAAGGTTTTTAACAATGGCTTCAAAAAGACTTACACTAAAATTAAATGTTTGATTTAAAGGTATACCTTTTTTATGAAGAAATTTTACTGTATCATAATTATTTTCTGATAAAGCAATAACCATAGGTACTTTATATATTAAATTATTTTTAGAAAAATAATTACTATAATTCATAAGATAATTATAAATTTCATAATGCTTATTTGTAAATGCATACATTGCTGCATATAAGCAATTACCATAAATTTGAATTTGTTTTTGTTGTTGACTTTGGTATTTAGATTGAGATTGACATTGAGATTGTAATTGAGATTGAATTTGAAATTGAATATGAGATTGTGATTGGGTTTGTAATTGTAATGGAATATTTAAATGATTTTGATTTTGGCTTTGATTTTGATTTTGATTTTGATTTTGATATTGATATTGAGATTGAGATTGTTGTTGTTGCTGTTGTTGTTGTTGTTGTAAAGATTTTAAATTATTATTTTTATTTCTATTAGTTTTATTATTACTATTTTCATTATAATTATTAATATTATGAATATTATTAATATTATAATCATTATCATTATCATTATCATTATCAGAATCAGAATCAAAATCATTATCAAGTTGTTGATAAATATGATTTTGATGTTGTTGTCGTTGTTCTTTTACTTGATGAGCATGATAATGATGTTTCAATTTCAATTTTAGTGAACTTACAGATAATTTTTTATTACGTCCATATTGTTTTCTATATACTTCTAATAAAAATTTTACCATTTCAAAATTACCTTGTTTTGCAGCAAATGGTAATTCAACAAAATAATAATATTTATTAATTTTGGCACCTGCTTTTACTAAAATTTTAGCTATTTCTAAATTATCAACGAAGCATGCAAAGGTTAAAGGATTAAATTTATCTTGAATATTTAAATTGACATCAAATTTAGCTTTCACTAATTGCTTAACAATAACTGGTTTATCTTGGATGATAGCTGAAATTAATGGTTCATTAAATGCGTTTTCAACCATTCTATTTTTACTACGTTGTTCATTCATATTACAAAGTCCATTTTTAAGTATATAGTCCACAACACATTCACTATTTACAGAAATTGCATTTAACAGTAAATCATTTCCGTCTAAAGGAATATAATATTCAAAAGCTCTATTACAATATTTTGCGAAAAATTCAATGATATCAATACAACGATAATTTACTGCTTTTTTGAAAATTTCCAATGTATATAAATTGAATTTTTCAATTTGACAGCCAACTTTATGTGATATTAATTTTTTTGATATCTTAACTCCTCTTTTTCCTAAAGATATTAAACTCAATATAAATTCATTGTTATAGATATATTTATAGATGATGGTATTTAATAAAAAATCAAATTTATTTTCAATGGCATAGTATATTATATTATTATCACTCGCATCTCTATAATAAATATCAATACCTTTTTCTATAATATAATTTAATTGATATTTTTTGAGTTCATCATTATTAAATAAAAATAATAATATATTGTCCCCATTTTTATTACAGAAATTAATATTTGCATGATTTTTAATTAAAACGTCTGCAATACCATATTTCTGTTTACTAATAGCTAAAAATAAGGGTATTATTCCATCTGATAATTCATAATTTATATTTTTATATAATTGGCATATAAAATCAATTATTTCAATATTTATATCATTTTCAATTGCAAAAGTTAAGATATCAAATGAATAATTTTTTATGTAATCTTCAGCAACAATATTATTGTTTAAACAAAAATACTTCAAGTCAATTAAATTCCCTTCATGTAACAAATTTTTAATTAATTTCATGGTATCCATTTTAAATGAATTTATTATTAAAAAAAAAAGCTATTATTAAAAAGCTTTACTTAATTATTATAAAGTAATGAAAAAAAATAATAAAAGTAAATTTGGATATTGGTTTTTGATTTTTAATTATTATTTGTATTATTAAGTTTTTAATTATATTAGTATTATTAGGTTTAATTTTATTATTGTTTTTTTTTATTAATTGTTATTGTTTTTTTTTTTATTAAATGCTATTATTATTATTATTATTATTATTATTATTATTATTATTAATGTTATTATTTTATTATTATTTATTATTATTATTATTATTAAATTATTATTATTAAATTATTATTAAACTATTAAATTATATTATTAAAATATTATTAAATTATTTTATTAAATTATTATTATTATTTTAAAATATGATAATTATGATTTAATACAAATGAAGTAATAAAATGAAAATATATTTAATAAAATATATTTAATATTATTTACAAATTTTATTACTTTAGATGATTAATATGAAAAATCATGAAACCATTATATTATAGTACTTTAAAGTACTTTATATGTAATATATATATTTATTTCATTTACTTTTATTATAATATATATTTAAACTTAAATATGATTTTTCTTTCCTTTTATTTTACTTTATAATATTATTTTTATATATTTTGATTATTATGTGTTTTTTTTATTATAATTATTTTTTTTTTTTAAAGAAAAAAAAAAAAAAAAAAAGAAAAACAGAAAACATTCTCTATTTATATAAAAATTACAAATTATATTAATATTTTAATTAAAAAAAACTAAAAGCCTAATTTTTTTTAATTATCTTATTTAAAATTTAATTTTTTTTTAAAAGCTTTCTAGGTGTATCACAACTTTAATTTAATGCTTCACAATTATTCCAGAATCAGTATCAAACTTTATTTTATAATATAATATAAAGATTATATTACATTAATATTTAGTGTATAAATTAATATAAATATAAATAATTTAATATTCTTTAATATAATCATAATATATTATATATTAAATAAATTTTTATAAAAAAATATTTAAGTAAGTTTTATCATTTTTTTGTATTTTGAAACTTTTAAAGAAAAAAAAAAGATTAAATAATAAGTAGTAATAATAAGTAATAATAATAATAATAATAATAATAATAATAATGTTAGAAAAAAAAAAAGAAAAAGAAAAAACAGAAAACAAATGAATAAAATGAAACAAAACAAAAAAATAGAAAACAATAAAAAATAAAAATAAAAATAAAAAAAAGGTTAAAAGAAAAGAAAGAATAACATAAAATTATTATAAATTTTTATTAATTTTGAAAATTTTGAATATTTAATTTTAATTAATATATTAAAATTTGTCATGGACTGTTTTTAATAAGTTAATAAATACAAATGTCAATCATTTAATATAAAATTAAATTTAAAATTTGTGTATTCTTTATAGCGGTTTGAATGAAAATATATAAGAAAAGATAAAATAAACTAAACTAAAATAAAATAAAATAAAGAAATTAAATAAAATAAAGAAGTTAAAATAAGTTTAATAAAACTTATAATAATTACTCTTTTTTCTTTTTAATTTTATATATTTTAGAAATATAAAATTAAAAAAAAATTAAAAGAAAAAAAAAGAGTTTATGTTTCTCTATTTTTTATTGTTATTAAGAAAATTATAAAAAAAAATTTTTTTTTCTTTTAATTTTTATTATTATTTTTTTATTATTTTTTTATTATTTATTTAAAATATATTATTATATTTATTTATTAATAAATTTTATACAATTCAATTATTTTTTGTCCGGATATGTTATTTTGATTTATTTTATTTACACTCATCTTAATATATTATTTTATTTATTTATTTACTTATTTTATTATCTATATATTATCTAAATATCTAATTATTATTTATTTGTTCATTTACTTATTATATGAAAAAAAATTTTTAATTTAAAAAATTTTTCAATTAATTATTAATTTTTTAATTATTAATTTATTTCATTTATTTGTTTTAACTAATTAATAAATTCTAGATTCTATAAAAAAAAAAAAAATTCTGACTTTGCCTATACCCAAATAATATAACAAAATTAGAAAATTCTAAAAATACAAAAGATAAAAGCAATTATAAATAATAATAAAATTGGAAAGTCTAGTACTCATGAATGTATGAAAGTAAAATTCAAGGATCCATCAATAAAACAAATAATATAAAGAAATAATATAGAAATATTAGTATTAGAGTTTTAATTAATAATAAAATAATAAAATAAAATAATAAATAAAATAATAATATATAAATATATAAATATTAAAATAATAAAATAATAAAATAAAATAATAAATTAATAAATATATATATATAAATAATAAAATAATAAATATATATATAAATAACATAATTAATATAATTATTATTATAGAAGATTATTTTAGGTGTAATTATTTTTTTTTCTTCTATTGCATTTTTACTTATTTAAAATAATAAATGAAAGAAAAAAAATTTTTTTTTTCAAAATTTCCAAATCATAACAAAAAAAAAAAGAATAATTATTGTTTAATTTTTTTAATTTTATATTATATAAAATGTAGTTCCATCTATTTTGTATTATTATATTAAATATTATATACAGAAATATATTAAATATTTAATATATATTAATTATTAATTAATACATATATAATATATTATATATTATATATTGTAATATATTGTAATATATTAATAATATATTTTATTTACAAAATTTATTTTATATAAATTTTTTTTTAAAGTTAATCACAATTCAACATATATTTTAATATTAAAAATAATATATTGAAATTAAAACCTATTTATAACATAAATATATAATAAATTTATTTAGTATTTAGTATTAATTATAAAGAATATCTTTTTAAATTAAAATTAATTATATATAGCATAATATCTTTTAATATTAAAAACGAAAAGAAAGGAAGAAAGAAAGAAAGAAAAAAAATATATATTAATATTAATTAATCTAGATATATTGTAATTATTTAATTATTTTGTACTTAATATTATATTAATATTTAATATAATATTTAAGTATACAGAGTTTAAATTTATTAATTTTATTACATAATTTCATAATTTCATACATTCATACATTCATTTATACATGTATACAATTTTATATAGGATTTGAGTACACAGAATGTTTTTGGTTTTGTTTTTTGTTTTTATTTTATTAATAAAATATCATATTTTATTATTAATAGTTCATACATATATACATTATCATTATATATTAAAAATTAATATTTAATTATCATTTTCATTTTCATGAAAGAATTTAATTTATAGTAAAAAAAATTTTTTTTTGCACGATAGAAAGTGGGTTATATTAATATTGATAGAAATTAATAATAAATTAATGATTATAATACAAAAAAATAGAAATTAATAATAAATTAATGATTATAATACAAAAATAAAAATTAATTATAAGAATATAATTATAGAACTTGATTATTTATTAAATAATTACTATATTGATTACAATGCATTGTAGTCAATTTTTTGTAGTTAATAATAATATATACAATAAAATATTATATGACACAATATTACATAAATTAAAGATTCTTGATTTTTTACATAATTATACTACTTTTAGTTTACTTTTTTTTTAAAAAAAAAAAAAAAAAAAAAAAAACTAAATAAACATCTATAAATAAATAATAAAATTTTGTGTGTGGATAAGTTCTTTATTTTTCCCTTTATATTAATTATACTTTTTTTTTTCATGTATCAAATTTTATTTTAACTTGTTAAATAATAAATATATATAACTAATATGGTTTATTTCTTTTTCTAAAATAATTAATTAAATAGAGAATATAAAAATTAGAAACTATATAAAAGTAAATTAATAATTTTCATTAATAATATTGTGATTTATGAATAATAGTTAGTAATAATTAATTATTATATTTTATTTAACTATTTATTCATTTTGTATTTATATATTTTTAATTAATGATTAAAGTATTTTCTAAATAATATGGTGTTTTTTTTTTTTATACATAAAAATAATTAATATTCAAAATCCAATTATAATCAAAAAAAAATTCAGCCAAAATTATTCAAGACATTTTTGATTTTTCTATTTAGAAATTAAAACATTGTTGACTACTTACCAAAATTAGATATATTTAAATTTAAAGTTTTAGAACATTTTAATATTATATTTTTTTTATTTATACTTTTATATTATTATTGTGTTTTATTTTTTAACTATTTATTCATTTTGTATTTATATATTATATATTTTTACTTCTCATTTATTTATTTATTACTTATTTGTTTATTTATTTACTTATACATTTTGTGTTTATTTATTTACCTTTTAAATATTAATTTATTTATTTATTTAGTTAGTTAGTTTTTTATTTAAATAATTATTTAAAAAACACAAGTTTTGTATTATTAACTAATTATTTATATTTTATTAATAATATGATGACGATTATTTGTATATTTTTTATAATAAAAAATAATTTAAACACTGTAGTAATACATAATATATTTATATATATTATAGTAAAATAATAACAATAATGAATAATAATTTTAATTAATAATTCTTAATAGTAATAATAATAATAATAATAATTTAGTAATAATAAATAAAACAATAAATTATTTTTTATTAGTGTTAAATACTTTCAAAAAAATATTTTTTTTTATTATCATATAAATGTTATAATATATATTATATAATGTGATACTATAAGAAATTGGATGACTTTATTTTTTTATATAATGTTTTTTTTTTTTTTATATATATATATATAATGTTTTTGTTACAAAAAAAAAAATTTAATATTTTCTAGTTAATTTTTTTATTATTCCAAATGTTCAAATAATTTAGTCAAATAAATAAATACAAAGTTTATACTTTGTATGTATAAAATAATTTTATTATATAAATGTTATTAATAATATAATAATATATATATACAAAGTATAAAATTTTAAAACTTTAAATAATTAATAAATACTACCAATGAAGTATTTATTAAAAAAAAAAAGTACAATTTGTACCACTTCATTAACATTGTATAAATGTATAGTTATACATCTATATAAATAAACATTTTTATAATTTTATTTTTTTATGTAGAATTGTGAAAAAAAAAAAAAAAAATTTCAAATTTAATAATATTTATATATTTATCACTATTATTTTATGAATCTGGAAAAAAAAAATTAATAATTAAACTAAAATAAAGGTATGTTTATATTAATTTAATTAATATAAACATGTCCCACCCCACTATTTTTGATATTCATTCTTAAATTTTAACTAAAATTACTAATATACCAGTAATTTTTTTTCTATTAAAATGTGATTAATTTTTTACATTTAAAAAAAAAAAAAAAATCAGAATATTGATGTTAAATACACTATTATTATTTAGTTGATAATTATATAAAAATTATTGTTATATCAATAGTTTGTCGAATATTTATTTATTTATTTTTTTTAATTGAATTTCTTGTTTGTTTTATTTTATTAACAGATTTTTTTCTTTTTTAAAAAATTAAGTTATTATTTATATTGTTTGTTTATTTATAATCTTTATTTTCTTTTTTACTATTACTTTATTTATTTTTTATTAAATAATATTCTTATATCATTTTCTCTTTTTTAAAATATATAAATAAATAGATTTTATGAAATAATTATCTGATATGAATAATACATTTGGAATATCATACTATTTAATATTAGAATTTTCATTTTCTATATGAAATTTTTTAATTATTAATCTCTTATTACATTAATTATTATTTATAATTTATTATTTATTATTATTATTAAAAATTATTATTTACTATTATTATAATTATTATTTATTTATTTATTTATTTATTTATTATTATTATTTATTATCTGTTATTATTATTTATTATTTATTATTTATTATTTATTATTTATTATTTATTATTTATTATTTATTATTAAACAGTTCATTTATTATGAAATAGTAATCAACTGAAATAAATATTTAAGAATATACTTGAAATTTTTATTATTAAAAGAGATTATATATAACTGAATATATAATTCTAACATATTAAAAGATATTATATATCTAACTGAATATATAATATTAAAAGAGATTATATATCTAACTGAATATATAATATTAAAAGAGATTATATATCTAACTGAATATATAATTTTAATAGTCATTTAAAAAAAAACATTTTTAACCATTTTAAAACATAAAAAATTAATACTGCATAGTTAATTAAAAAAAAGAATAAAAATAATAATAATGAAAGTAATTATGATGATAAAAGAGTCTTTCATTAAATTAAATTAAAAATATGATAATCATAAAAAAAATGGAACAATTTTAATTTATGATTGAAATGTAACTAAAATAATATTTAATACTTTTAAAAAAAAAAAATAATTAAAATATATGTTTTATTTTAATTTTTAGTTTTTTTTTATATATAAGATATTCATTTAAGGTTTATTTTAATTTTAATATTATTTTATATTGTTAATATCTTTTTATATAATACAAAATTTTATATCTATGTATAAACAAATTATTATACTATATATATATCCATATATACAAATATTTTGATCCATCAATTATTTGATACATATAAAATATACATTTTTTTTATTAGTCAAAATATGTTTTTTTTTTTTTTTAATTCTTTACTTATTATATACAATCAGCTAAAGAAAGATATATATATATATATATTTTATTATAATATATATATATATATTATATAAATATTTTATATATGTAAATGTAATAATTAAATTATTCTCGATTTTGAACTATTTGAATCAATTTATTGGATTTTCTTAGTTTTTTTTAAAAAAATAAATTGTCTTTTTTTCCTCCCTTATTAGAAATTGAAATATTATTAATACATATATTATTTATATTATATAAAAAGGGTTTCTAATTGCAATAATATAATATATTTTTAATAAATTATTATTTTATTGTTATTATTGTTATATCATTGATAAGTTTCAATAATTGTTGTTTGTAAATAATAATCATTCTATATAGTGTTATAAATAATTTATTAATTTTTTCATAATGGGATAGATTCTTTTCATAGTTTTCTTGAAAAGATTTTTTTTTAATATAAAACTTTTGTATTCATTTTATTTTATGATTTTAAATAAATAATATTAAACTCAAGTTTATAACAATTGAACTAAATTAAAGGAAATAATAGTGAATTTCAGAATATATGAATCCATTGAATCTTCAAACACTTATTACAAGTAAATTTTTATTCAATACTAAATAAAAAGAATACCGATTAAAAAATTTAAAAAAGTCAAATATTTTTTTTTATAAAAATATTTGACTTTTTTTAATAATAAGAAATATCATATTATTAAAAAAAGAGAGTTTCAATAAAAAGTGAAATTTAAATTAAGCTTGATTTATTAATATTATATTTAAAAAATATAATTTTCAAAATATTAAATGTAAACTTGATTCATTAATATATTTAAAAATATATTTTTCAAATTTTAAATGTAAATAATATTTAATAATTAAAAAAAAAAAAAAAGCAAAACCAACAGGTTATAACGAATAATATAAAAATATATTGAAATATTAATTTATATTCTTTTATAATATATTATTTTTTTCTTTAATAATATATATTTATTAATGTCAAAAATATCATACTTTCAAAATAAGAATATGATTTTTATTATTAATATATAAAACCATTCCAATTATTACGACCACTACTGTGAGGAGAAAGGAGTTCCATTCTGATGCTTGTGGTAAAAAGAGACTAAGTAGGAATGTATAGGAACCATGCTCTAGCAGAACATAACGACATAGGTGGAACAGCGACGTCGAATCGATATGCTATATAGCATCACTATCATACGTACACTACAGGTACATCTGTAGTGTACGTATGATAGATAGGGTACCTATATATGTTAGTATAATTTTTATTATATACAAAATTTTATTATATACATCTATAATTTAAGGATTTTATTGATGGTGACAAATAATTGATTTTAAAATTTTTTTAATAATCATATGTATAAAATTCGTTTTTTTTTTTTTTTTTTTTTTTCCTTTATTACACGAAAGATACATAATTCAATATAACATAACACAAATAAATATATTATTAAATATTAAAGTAAAAAAAAAAAAACCCCAAATAATTTAATATTTAACTATTAGAATAATCCGTATTTAAAAATAATCCATATTTATTAATTAATTTATTTATTTATTTATTTATTTATTTATTTATTCTTTATTTATTCTTTATTTATTTATTTATTCATTAATTTACTTATTATTTATTTATTTATTTATTTATTTATTTATTTATTTATTTATTTATTTATTCATTTATTTATTTATTTATTTATTAAACCAAACAAATTTTATTATTTGTGTTTTTCAGTTAATCATAAAAATTATTTGTTTAAATATAATTATGAAAAGTTTCATTTTTAAAAAAAAAAAAAAAAACATATATATTAATAAATTTATAATAATTAATTAATTATATTATAAGAAATTTATGATTCGTTAAAACTAATAATAAGCTTCAATGATTTTATTAAAAATATTATTAAATAAAGTTTTCTAAATAATATAAAAAAAAAAACTTTTTTAAATCATTTTTAATCATTTTTTTTCATTAAAATTTTAAACTTTATTTATTATTAATTAAAATGTTACACAACAAATAAGTCTATTAAAGTTATAAAAATAACTATATATAGATAAAATTAATTTTTAGTATTATATTAAATTAAATGAAATTTAATATAACTTATGATGAATTTTTTCAAATAAATATATTTATTATGAATTTTTAATATAATAATTAATAAAACACACGTTTTACTTTACTTTTAAACCGCTGAAGAGAAGTAAAAAAAAAAAAAATGAAAAGTAAAAAAAATGAAAAGAGAAGAAAATTCTTGTTTTTTTACTTACTTAACTTATATAAATAATAAAAACATATAAATAATCTTTTTTTAATAAAAATATAAAAATATTTATTTTATTGTTTAGATAATTTGTTATAATAAAAATTTAATATATTTATTATAATCAACATAGATGATTATTATATTATGCCTTACAATACCTTTTAATAAAATTTTAAATGATTATTTATTATATTCCTAATATATACATAATAATTTTTTTCTGTTTGTTTGAATAATAACCAATGATATATTATTATTTTATAAATATTATTCAATTTTTTATTATTGTTTAATAAATTTTAAATTGCTATTTATGTATTATAACAAATAAAAATAATATAACATAATATAACATAATATATTTATAATATATAAAAAATTAAATACTATTAAATTATTATATATATTAACATTTTATTATATATTAAATATTAAATTAATATTAATTATTATTTAATAGAAATTTTATGATGACATATAAAAAAAAAAAATAAAATTCTTTTCATATGAAATATAAATTAGAAATAACATAATTACAAATATATTTTTACTAAGTTTTTCTTAATATTTTGAGGAAAAAATATGGGAAAAAAATAAATGAAAAAGAAAATAGAAAAAAAGTAAATAGAAAAAAAAAATAGGAAAAATAGAAACAAGGAAATTAAAAAATAAAGAAAAAAATTAATATAAATAGAAATTTGAAAAAAAAAAAGTAGAAAAAAATTAATAGAAAAAAGATAATGATAAAGGAAAAAAGAAAAATAAATAAATGAAATAAAAAAGTAATAATAAATAAATATAATAAATAAAAAATGTTTTAAATATCATAATAAATTTATTCTTAAATGTATTAATGACTATCATACTTTTTTTATCATTCTAAAAAGAAATATTATACATGAAAAGGTTTAAAAATAATTATAGTGAATTGAATAATTTGTTTAATTCACATTTTTATACTTTTATTTTTCTTCTTCTTTTTTTTTTATTCATTTGTTAACAAAAAGCTTTTATATATATTTATATTTATATATTTAATATACTTTAAAATCTTTTAATTATAACCATAATAATAATTGATTTTTTTTTTCTTTACTTTTTTTTCTTTTATACATTCATTCATTATCAATATTTAAAACCTAATTTAAAAATGAAATTTAAAATATTACAATATATATTAAAATACAATATAATATATGAAATTTTATATTATTTAAACTATTTATAATATATACAATTATATTTAAATATATTTTTAATTATTTTCCTTTTTTTTTAAAAAAAAAATAATTGTTTAATTGAAAACTTTATTTAATAATAATAAATTAATATTATATTTACTATTATAATAATTATTATTATTATTATTAATATTATTATTATTATTATTATTATTATATATAATTTTTATATATAAGTAATGAAATAATTTCTCTTTTTTTTATTCTTCTTAATAATTATTTTTTTTTATTTTTTTCCAGGTTTTTTTTTCTTCTTTTATTATAATTTATTAAATTAGAAATTTAATAATTTAATAAAATTTCAATTTAAATAAATAAATAAATAAATATATATATTCAGAGCAGGACTCAAAACATAAAATAGTATAATTAAAAATAAATAATATTCAAAATAAAATGGAATTTAAAAGTATTTTATTAGCAACTGCTTTACTTGTATCAGTTAAAGCTTGTTCCTTCCTTCCAGGTATATATTAAGATTAATTATAGATTATTATATATAAAATAATAATAAAATAAAAATTGCTAAAAAAAAATAATATATATATATTATTATTATTATTATTTTCAAAATTTTAAATTATTTTAAAATAAATTTAAAGATTACCCATGTTGTAAAGAAGGGGCCGAAGCTATCTATGAAGATGCTCAAGGTATTTTTAAAAAACAATAATATTAATATTTTTTTTTTAAAAAAAAAAAATAAAAATAGAAAAATAAAAAAATAAAAAGAAAAAAAATATTAATAAAAATTATATATTTAATTTAAATTATATATAAAAAGGAAAATGGGGTGTAGAAAATGGTCAATGGTAAATAATCTTTTTTTTTTAAATAGAAAAAAAAAAATTAAAATAAAATTTATATTTTTTTTTATATAATTTTATGATCTTTCAAAAATAATTAATATTATTAAAATATTACATATATAAATTATTAATAATTGTAAAGGTGTGGAATTGAACCAGAACAACCAAGTTATGCTGCATGTTGGTCTCTTCCAGATTACCCATGTTGTGAAGGCACTGATGTTGTATACAGTGATGCTTCTGGTGAGTTTTTATTTTTTCTTTTTTCTTATTTTTTATTTTTTATTTTTATTATAATTTTATTAAATTTTTACCCTTTATATTTATTTTTTTGTTTGTTTTAAAATAAAAATATTATATATTAATATCATATCATATTATATTGTATTGTATTATACTATATTTATAATATTAAATAAAAATTTTAAAATTTTAAAATTTTAAAATTATATTATAAAAAAAATGTAAATTAAAAATAATAATAGGTGATTGGGGTGTTGAAAATGGTCAATGGTGTGGTATTGTTGAAACTAAAGTTACTACAACTACTAAAAAAACTACTGTTGAAAAAACTACTGAAAAAAGTAGTTCTTCTCAACCAACCAAAACTCAAAATAAAGGATCTTATACTATGAAACCATTTGAAGCTAAATGTACTGTTAATACCGATCAAACTGATTGTGTTGAAGCATGGAAACAATGTGGTGGAAGTGGTATGACTGAAAAATGTTGTCAAGCTGGTACTTCCTGTAAAGGTAGTGAAGGTTACAAACAATGTGAACCAGATGTTAATGCTGAATTAAGACCAGCCACTGGTAAAGGTCCACACGGACAAAAATGGTGTGATACTTGTACCGTTTACAATGTTCAAGATGGATTCCTTTGGGGTTGGGAAGATGGTAGAGCTTGTGAAATTAAAATGTGTGAATGTAATGATATTCTTAACACTGATTACACTACTTGGGAACATGAATATCCAATTGGTAAAAAGAAGGGTAATACTACTCGTTACTGGGATTGTTGTAAACCATCTTGTTCATGGCCAGAAAAGGCTTTAGTTTCTCAACCAGTTCAACAATGTAAAAAAGATGGTATTACTCCAATTACTAATTTCAATGCTAAATCTGGTTGTGAAGGTGGTGAATCTTTCATGTGTTTAAACCAACAACCATGGGCTGTTTCAGAAGTATTATCTTATGGTTATGCTGCCGCATCTATTGCAGGTTTAACTGAAGCTGATTGGTGTTGTCGTTGTTACGCTTTAACTTTCACTACTGGTCCAGCTAAAGGTAAACAAATTGTTGTTCAAGTTACTAACACTGGTGGAGATCTTGGTGAAAATCACTTTGATCTTCAAATCCCAGGTGGTGGTGTTGGTATTTTCAATGGTTGTTCCACTCAATTTAATACTGATACTGATGGTTGGGGTGAACGTTATGGTGGTATTGGTAAACGTAGTGACTGTGAAATGCTTCCAGAAGAAATTCGTCAAGCTTGTTACTGGCGTTTCGATTGGTTCCTTGGATCTGATAACCCAGAAATGGTCTTTGATGAAGTTGAATGTCCAATTGAATTAACTCAAAACACTGGTTGTATTCATAAATAAATTTAATTTTATATAAAGTAGAAATTAAAATTTAAAAAATAAAATAAATTTTTTTTAAAAAAAAAAAAAAAAAAGATATAAAAATTATTTAATATCTTTGAAAAAAATAATAAATATATATATATATATATAAATTTGAAAATTTAAAAAAAAAAAAATAATAATAATTATTATTATTAGAATTCTTAATAATAATGATTTATATATTCTATTGACAAAAAAAAAAAAAAAAAAAAAAAGAATTGTAAAGTAAAAAAAAAAAAAAAATTATTATTAAACGAATGATGAAAGAAAAAAAAAGATTATTTATACTTTTTTTTTATTAATATTATAAATTAATAATTATTGTTTATAAAATAAAAAATAAAAATAATTATTTTTCATTTTTGTTTCTTTTTTTTTTTTTTTTACTGATTTCTTTATATTAAATGTATGTTAAATATTTTTTTTTTTTTTTTTTTGTATATTTATTTTTATTTTTACTGAATTTATATTATAAATTAAAAAAAATGAAGTATTGAAAAAAATAAAAAAAAAAAATTTTTTTCTTCATAAAAAAAAAAAAGAGTTAATATCTTAATTTAGTGTTTCTTTTAATTGAAAATGATATAATTATATCAAAAATCATAAATATACTAATAATAGAAAAGCGAATAAAAGTATTTTGAAATATATATAGAATAATCATGGCAAATTTATAAATTTTTTACTAAAAGAAAAAGAAAAAAAAAAAAAGAGAGATAATTTTTTATTTTATTTTTTCTTTATCTTTAAACAAGTCAATGCTGATAACACAGTAGGACAGCCTAGTAGGGCAAATGCCGATCCTATTTCCGACCCTAGTGGAATAGGATAGATCAATTTTACTTTAATTCTATATTTAGAATTAAGGGCTGTATGGATTTATTGTTTTTAAATATTATTATACTTCTTTTTTTCCTCCAGTATTATCTATTATTATCTATAATATTTTACTGGTTTTTATTTTTTTTAGTATCATTTTTTTTCATTATGTGTTTTTTTTATGATTCATGTATTTTAATATTTAAATTCAATAAAGTTGACGTACAAATTGTGTGCCATAAAAAAAAAAAAAAAAAAAAAAAAAAACTTTAAACAAGGAAATAATAAAAATAAAAGAAATTCAATTTTTTTCAAATAGAAATAATAAAAATAAAAGAAATTCAATTTTTTTCAAATATTGTTAAGTATTTCAATTACTTCTTTTTTTATTATTTTAATTATTTTTTTTTTAAAAAAAAAAAAAAAAGAAAAGAAAAGAAAAAAAAAGAATTAATCAAAAACTAACCATTACCTATAAAATTATATATAATTTAATACTAAATTGATACAATATTAAAATAGCTTCAATATTTATATTAAGAATTTTACATTATTTTTATACAAATAAATATTTCTTTCTTTAATTTAATGATATATTTATATTTATATTTATATATTTATAGTTATATATATATTATGTTTTTTATATGTTTATTATATGTTTATTAAAATGTATTAAAAAAAATAAATATTTATTAAAAAAAAAAAAGCAATAATAAATTTATTTAATATATTTATTTTATCTCTGTTGTAATTATTCTAAAAAAATTCTTAATTTTATATTGGATTAATTATATAACTAGTATTTTAAATATCGTAATTGTTGTTAATTATTCTAAAATTCTTTATTTTATAGAATCATAATAATTTATTTTTAATATAAAATTCATTATGATATATATAATAATATATATAATAATGATAATAATGATAATAATAAACGGAATGAAAATAAATAATACTAAAAATTTTGATAGTGATAATAAATAAAAAATTTTTTATAAAAAACTTATTATAGATAATTTTTTTAAATTAATCATTATACAATTATTATTATTCTAAAAAATTAATATTATTTTATATATATATATATATAAATATTAAAAAATAATAAAATAAAACAAAATTATTATTCATAATTTTGACATCTATAATAATGTATAATATTATTGATTTCGTTATAATAGTCAATACAAAAGATATTACAATTATAATATTCATTAATACTAAAAAGAGTTTCATATTCTGCGTAAGCTCCATAATACATCAAAATTCTTATAAGAGATATATTTCTGGTTCTTATTGCACAAATTAAAGGACTTTCATAGTTAGAGGAAGTATTAATGATATTGTTAATATTAGCACCACATTTAATTAAACCTCTAGCTATTTTATTAAATCGATATTTAATAAAATAATTTAAAAGTAATTCACCTTTACTATTTTGTTGATTTATATCAAATTGATTAGCTACTAATACTTGTAATATTTTAAAATTATAAAAATGAGTAAGGCATTCTATAATATCATCATTATTTTCTTGAATACTCACTCCATGATCTATTAAATATTGAATAATGATTTCATTTTTATATCTAATAGCATAAATTAATAACACTTTACTTTCATGACGATGATTTAAATTTATTATTTGATTTTCTATTAAAAACATTAATAATCTTATATCACCATTTTGAAAAATTTTTTTCATAGTATTCATATTAATAATATATTTTAATTGATGAATATCATTCTCATAATTTATTGAATTCTTTGGTATGTCTACCAGAAAATTGTTAAAAGTAAATAATAATTTTAATTTTGGGTTTAATTTTAAAGATTTTAATTTATTATAATAATCATTTCTTAAACTTCTTGTCAAAAAAGAACTTGACTTGTTTGGATAAAGAATTTTTCTTTCAATTAATGAAAAAATTAAATGACCAATTCTTGTACCATAGGTATGATTTAAAATTTTATATTGATATTGATAAATATAAAATCTAAAAAGATCCTTAGAAGAAAGATATTTTAATGATATCAATATTGTATTTGAATAATGATAACTCTGAATACTTATTTTTAATTCGATTCCACATTTTTTGTTAAAATTTATAAATTCAATTAATTCTCTTTTTTTAATATTTCTGGGTTTAATAATCATACTATTTTTTCAATAGGTATTTCTTTCTTACTCTCTCTCCCTTTCTTTCTCTCTTCTTTTCTTCGTTTTTCTCTTTTTTTACTTTTCTTTCTTTCTCTCTCTCTCTCTTTTTTTTTTATTTTCTTATTTATACTTAATTAAAAAAAAAATAATAAACGTTTAATTCAATATTAATATCTACACATACTCCAACAATACATAACTCTTCTACTCATTTTTCTTATTAACGATATAGCTGGCATTTTAAAATTTAATTAAATTAATATTTATTTTTATTTTTTTTCCTTTTCTTACAAAAAAAAAAGAATATAAATTAATAAATAAATTAATATAAAAATTGAAAGATAAAAAAACAAAAAAAAAAATTATATTTTTGTTATTTATATATATTAATAATAAAAGACTTCACCACCCAAACTTTTAAACATATCCAAAATCGAAAAAAAAAATTTTTTTTTTTTATTATTAAATCTAATTTTTATTTAAAATATGGCAGTAAAAATAATTTTAATATTTTACCACAAATTTTTATATTAACGATTTTAAAGTGGTGAAGTATAAAAAATTTTTTGACTAAAAAAATTTTTTTCTTTTCTGTTTTGTTATTTAATAAATTATTTATTAGCACTTTTTTTTTATTTCTATATATATTAAAAAAGTTTTCTAATAAGTTGTTTTTTTTCTTTTTTATTTATAAAATAGATAAATAAGTTTTCTAATAACATTAAAAAAATTTGTTTTAAAAAAATTACAATAAAATGAAGAAAGATAAAAAAAATATTTATTTATATTTTTTATTAATTATATATAATTTTTAATTATGTATATTAATATTGTCAAATTCTTATATTAATCAATATGAATGTCATATAAATAATAATCATATCAAAAAAATTTTTAAAAAATATGGATTTAAGCTTTTGAATGAATATACTATTGATATTTTCCCATTTCTTTTGATAAATCACAAATATTATTTCAATTATAAAAGTTATTGGATTTTCAAATATTATTAATTAATTATTATTTATTTTATTATTTTATTTCTTTTTTCTTATTATTATTTTTTTTTTTTTTAAAAAAAAAATAAAAAAAAAAAAAACAGTTAAAATTTTTAAAATAATTTATAAATAAAAAAAATATAAAACTGTTTATTTTTTAATATACAAAACATAAATTATTAGATTTTAAATAAAAAAAGAATAATAATTTTGTAATAAAAAAATAATTATATCTAAAAAAAATTATAACTATATGTATTGTATATTTTATATTTTACACTTTATAATTATATTATATATATATATATATTGTATCTTGTATATATTAAAAAAATGATTTATTTTATTAAAAAGAAAACAATAAGTTTTTATATTAATACAAGATATGTTTAAAAAAATATAGATATGATGAATACTCGATATTGTAATAAACATAAAATTAAAAAAAAAAAAGTAGTATATTTATATTAATAATATTTATAATATTAATATAAATATATATATATATATATTTTTTTCATTTATTTTTCATTATGTTTATCTAAAAGGACTTTAATCTCAAAATATATTTCTCTTCGAAGATTATAATAATAATTATATTTTTTATTAATATCTGAAAGAGTTTTATTATTTTTAAATAGAGTGTGCACATTTGCCCCATGATCTATTAAATATTTTACTATTTCTATTTTCCCTGATTTAATAGCACAATATAAAGGTGTTTCTAAAGTCATTTCATCATATATATTAATATTAGCACCACAATCAATTAAACCTTTTATAGTATCTTCATTATTACATGTAATTATAATATCATTTAAAAAGGGTTCACCATTTTCATCTTTTTGATTTAAATTAAACCCATGTCGAACTAAAATTTTTATCATATCAAAATTAATAATGAAATAAAATTTAATATATTCAATAATTTTATCATTGGAATTTTGAAGATTAGCACCATAATCAATTAAATATTGAACAATATCTATATTACCAGAACGAATAGAATATATAAATAATCTATCTATGGATTCTGTTGGTAATATGATACCATCTTTTTCTAAAATTTTTTCCATTAAAATTTTAAATAAATTTAAATTTTTTCGATCAATAACTTTCATCATTAAATCTATAGTAATATCATTTTTATCAACTTTAATACCATAATCTATTAAATAATTTACTATTAATTCATTTCCATATTTAAAAGAATATATTAAAATAGAATCTTCTGGTTCTACTTCTTCTACCTTTTCTTCTTCTATTTCTTCTACTTCTTCTATTTCTTTTCCTTTTGTTTCCTTTTCTTTTTCTTTTTTGTTAAAAATATTTGGATTTTTATTCAAAATTAATTTTAATAAATCTAAATTTCCTATTCTTATGATATTTTTAATAATATTCATATTAATGTTTAATTCATCAACACTTGCACCATTTAAAATTAAACAATTGACAATTGATGGATCCTCACTCATAATAGCATAAAATAAAGGTGATTCACCATTTTTATTAAAATAATGAATTTCTGATCCATGATCTATTATATATTGAACAATTTCTAAATTTTTTTCTTTAATAGCATATATTAATGAAATATTACCAAATTCATAATCCTTAATATTAACATCTGTTCCATAATTAATTAAATCTTTTACAATTTCATTATTATGATGAATAATAAAATGATTTAATAAATATTCGTTTAAAGAATCTGTTTGATTAATATTAAATCCATGATCTATTAATAATTTTAATATATTACTATCAGTATGATAAAATTTAATATATTCAACAATAATATCATTATCCATTTGAAGATCAGCACCATGTTCTAATAAATATTGAACCATTTCTTTATTTTTACTTTTAATTGAATACATTAATGGTGTATCCTTACCATATCGATCTTTTATATTAACATCAGCACCACAATCAATTAATCCTTTTGCTAATTCATTCATATCTCCATGACTAATAATATCATTTAATAATAGACATCCTCTTTTATCTTTTTGATTAATATCAAAATTATTCTTTACTAATAATTTTAATAAATCAAAGTCATAATGTTGTTTTAAATAATTAATGATTTCTTCATTAATCATTTGAAGATTAGCTCCATGATCAAATAAATACTGTATAATTTCTTTATGACCTGATTTTATAGCATAAATTAATGATGTACATAACGGATTAATATTTTCACTTTTATTCTTATTTTCATTCTCATTTTTATTTTCATATTTATTGACATTTTCATTGTCATTTTCATCGATATTTTCAATATCAATGGCATCAACAACATTATTATTTTTATTTTCCATTTTCATTTTGATATTAAATGTTAATAAATTATTTTCAATAATCATTTTCAATAATTTTAAATAACCTTGGTCAATAATTTTCTTTATTATTTCCATTGTTAGTGTAATATCATTAAAGGAAGCTCCACAATCTATTAAATAATTTAAAATAGGTTCATTACCATATTGGATAGCATAAATTAATGAATTGTTACCTTGTGCATCCTTTTTATTGATTTGATCATTATTATCATTATTAATTAAAATTCTTAAAAAATTTAAATCTTTTATTTGAATAATAGTTTTAATAATGTCCATATCCATAGTTTTCACTATATGCTGAATATCTGCACCATTTTCCATTAAAAAATGAATAATTTTTTCATTCCCTCTTTTGAAAGCATATGATAATGGAGATTCATTAAATTTATCAATTTTATTAATATCTACACCATTTTGGATTAAATAATGAATAATTGGTTCATTTTCTTGTTTAATAGCATATTTTAAAAGTGTATTACCATCATTATCCATCCAATTAATATCAATAGTATCAGATTGAATTAGATATTTTACAAAATTTATATCATTCATTAGAATACTCAATAATTCCAATTTACGATTAACTTTTTGTATCTCCATTAACAAATTCTTAAAATTAATTGGTTGATGATAACAAGAATCAGAATTGAATAATAGATGTTTTATATATTGATCGATTAAACATTGGAAATATTTTATACTACTCGTTTGTACAGAATTCAATAATATGTGTTCAAAATTAATAGTTTTTAAATCAACAAATTTTAATTCTAATAGTTTATCAAAAAAATAATTCATCATCTCTATACGATTATAATGATTTAATTCTAATATAATTTTTTCTAAAGGAATGGATTTAAAATTACTACTAAATTTTTCAAAATCTAATAATTTTTCAAAAATAAATTGTATCACTTCAAGATGATTATTCTTAATAGCAATTATTAAATAATTGAAAAAATTAATTATTTCAAAGTTGGATAGTTTATAATTTAATAAATTTTCTGGAAAATACTTTACTAAATTAATATTGGTAATTTTATTTGTAGCTAATAAAATTCTCTCAACATTAATATTATTATAAATGATAGTAGGATTTTTCAAGATATTTTGAATTAGTTTTTCTGTTATATCAAAATTATGATTATTTACGATTATTTTACTAATCATTATTAAAAAATATTTAATATTAATATTTTGAAAATCGAAAAAATTCTCCTCATTATTTTCATTATTATTTACTAATTGATTTATAAAATATTCTGTAAATTCTGTATTATTAATTTCTTCAATTGTTAATAATATTTCATATACCATATTCTTTTTATTAAATGTAGGATGATTTAAAGCTTCTTCAATAAAATAATTAAGAACATTATTAGCATCATGAATAGAATTTATAATAAATAGTACTTTATCTAAATGAATATCTTTAAAATTAAATGTTGAATGTTTTAATGATTTTTCAATAGTAAATTTCATTAAAGTATTATCATCAGTTTGACTAACTTCTAATAAAATTTCTTCAAAATCAACATATTTAAAATTAAAACATTTATGGTTTAATACTATATCAATAATTATTTTCATATAATTAATAGTATCCTTTTTAATTTTACTATAATTTGATCTGGAACTATTAGGTTTATCAATATCAAGTAGATCTGATAAAATTTTGATAATAGAAGTTCTCTGTTTAAAATTGAAAAATTTATTATCTAATGATTTTTCAAAAAAATGACAAAATAATTTATTTTCATTAAAATTACGAGCTTCTTTCACAATATTTTTAAAATTAATTTTATTAAAATCATAATGTTCATGATTTATAATTTTATCAATAATGCTAGAATTATTATTTCGAAAAGCATATTCTATTAATTTACTATTATTAATTTTATCTAATAAAATATCTTTTGGACTTCCATCATAATCAAGAAAAAGACTTAGAGCTTTATAATTATGATCAAATTTATAATTTATAGTATGATATCCTTCATCTTCATAATCAAAAGTTTCATTATAATAATAATAATATTCTTCATTAATTCCCGTCTTATAATTTATTTCATTAATATTTATTTTATTCTTTTCTTTCATAATAATTGATTTTAATTGAGATTCAGATAAAGAAATTTTATTTTTACCTGAATGAAGCAAATAAATAATAAAATTAGAATCAAAAATAAAATGATGGAAAATGGTATTTAATAGATGATGATCTTCATTAATAATAATTTCATTTATTAAATTTGAAGTAATATGAATATTATGTTTTAAAAGAAAATTAATACTTTGAGGTTGAAGAAACTTATAATGGTACAAAAGATAAAAAAGATCATTATCCTTATTAATTTTGTAATTAATATCAGCTCCATTATCAATTAATATATTAGCTAATTCAAAATTATTCTCCTTAATAGCACATAAAAGTGGTGATTTAGGAATAGTTTCCTTTTCTTTCCTTTTCCCACTTTTATCTCCTTTATTAACAGTATAATTTAAAGATGTATATAAATGTATAATATATTCAATCATTTCCAAAGGTTTTTTCATTTCTAGAGCATAAATTAAGAAATCAAACGTTTTAAAAGAAATAAAATCTAATGATAATATAATCTGATGATCTTTTAAATAATTTTTCAATGTTACAACATTATTATCTTTTTCAATAATATTTTTAATAATTTCCATATGATGATTAAATTGATCTAAATTATTCCAAACTTTTTCATCTACCTGAATATCTAATTGTTTTGATTTTATTTTATCAAGAAAATATTTAGGATCATCACAAATATTCATTACTATTTTTAAAATTAATATTTTTCTTTCATCATTATCATAAATAACTTTTAAACACTCTAAATTTTCCATATCAATAATATCTTTAAATAATATTTCTGTAATATTTATTTTATTCTTTTCCCTTAATAAATTTTTTTGTATTTGTCCATAAGATAATGGTATACGATTTTGATAGTGACCAAGAAATTGTAATATAAAATGAATATTATAAATATAATAATTAAAAATTATTTTCAAAAAATAAAGTTCTTTCTCCTTTATTAATAAATTCAAGAAATCAGAAGAAATATATACACCTTTATTTATTAAATATATTAAAATTTTACCATCTAATTGATGATGCTCATATAAAAAAAATAAAATAGAATAAGTATTATTAATTTTGTAATTAACATCAGCTTTATTCTTTATAAGTAAATCTGCAATTTTAAATTTATTTTTTGATAAAGCTAATAAAAATGGAGATTTTCCATCTAAAGTACAATAGTTTAACGTTTCATATTTACATTCTTTTATTAAATAATTTATAATTTTAATAGAAGTTGAAAATTCAATAGCAAGAATTAGCATATCATTAAATTTGCAATTAAAATAGGATAAAGGAAAATTATAATTCTGAATAAAAATTTTTAATTCTTTAAAATTATTATTTTTAAAAAAGTCTATAATTATATTAATCCTTTCTTTTAAATAAATTAAATTATTTAAATAATCTTTAGTAAAATTTATATTTAAAGTATTATCTTTTAATATATCAACAAAATGATATCGTTCTTTATCTTCAAGACAATACCTATTTAGAATTATAAATAATTCTTTTGAAATTAAAACTTTTTCTCTATTATCATTTTGTAACAAAAGTTTTAAAGCATCATAATTTTTATTTTCTATAGCTACTTTATATAATAATTTATTAAATTCAATCTTATTATTTTCTTTTAATATTATATTTTGTAAATTTTCATTAGATATGAAAATTTTATTTTTTTGAAAATTAATTAAATTTAAAATAAAATTATTATCAAATACTCTATAGTTAAAAATATATTTTAATAAGTCATTTTCTTTTCTTTTTATCAATCCCTCCATAACTTCAGAAGTTATATTCATTCCTCTACTTATCATATACCTCCTCTTTTCTATATTATTAATATCAAATTTTAAATAATTAATATCTACTCCATTTTTCAATAAAAAATCAGCAACTCTAAAATTTTCTTTATCCACCGCTAATGAAAATGGTGAATATTTCACCTTTAATTCAATTTCTTTAATATCTTTAATATAATTTAAAGTTTTATATTGATATTGATAAAGAATTAGTCTTATAATTGGAATGGAAACACTATAATAAATAGCAATTATCAGTATATCTGATGTTTCATTAAACTCTCTTAATTTTATATTATTATTTCTAATATAATCTTTTAATTCAATTTCATTATCTCTTTTTAATATATCCAATAACTTCCCCTTTATAACAGTATTTATTATAGTCATGATATATTATTCATATTAATAAACATCCAAACATAAAAATAAAATAAAAAAAAATGAAAAAAAAATAAAAAAAAAATTAATAAAAAAAAATTAATATGCATAAATTATTAGATATTATTAAAATAAAATATATTCAAATTATTAAAATATTTTTTATTAATTTTTTATCACAATATTTTTTTTTTATATTAAAATAAATGTTACAAAAAATTGACAATTTTTTTGTAATACCATTAACCAATAATGATATAATTTATCATTTATTTTATATATATAAAAAATAAAAGAAAACAAAACAAAAATCAAATAAATAATAAACCAAAAAAGTTTATCTATATATATAAAATTACCAAATAATAATATGTGTGTATATAAAAATATTATTTTTTTAATATTAAAAAAACTTTTAGTTATTTTTTCCAATTATTACTTAATTATTTATATTAAATATATGTAACCAATTATTAATTATATATTTATTTATTTATTTATTTATATATTTATTTATTTATTTATTTATTTATTTATTTATTTATTTATTTATTTATATTTATGTATGTATTTATTTATTTATGTATTAATTTATCTATGTATTTACTTATTTACTAATCTATTTATTTATTTACATACTAATTAGATTATTAATTTATTAATAATATTATTTATCCAAAAATTTTTATTTAAATTTTTTTTTTTTAATTACCTAAAAGAATAAATAAACTTATAAAAAAAGATTAAACAAAAATTCTTATTAATTAAAGATAATATATAAAAATTAAAACTTATAATGGTATATAATTTTATAAAAAAAATTTAATGATGATAAAATAATGATGATTTAATAATAGCATTTAAATATATACAAATAATAATTAAAAAATAATTTAAATATATATATATATATTTAAATAAAATGAAATAATTATGAATATTAAAAACAATTATGAATATAAATAACTATTTTTTAATAGCAACTTATATTAAATTTTCTAAATCCATGAAATTTTTCTTTTTTGGTTTTTTAATTCTTCCGTCCAGCAGATTATTTTGACTATATGTATTCATATAACCTTGAGAAAAACAATTATAGGAATTATTATTATTAATATAAGCATTATTATCGTTGTTATTATTGTATCCATAATTATTCCCATTCATATTTGGAGATGGATATGATCTTATATTATTTGTTAAATTATGATTGTTGTTGTTGCTACCATTGCTATTAATACAATTTTCTGTATTATATGGATATAGATTATTTAAATAACTATCTTCTTTACCGTTAAAATTATTGCTATTGCTATTATTTGAATTTATTGGGTATAATGAATTATTATTATTAATATTATTATTATTATTATTATAGTTATTGTTATTATTATTGTTATTATTATTATTATAATTATTGTTACTGTTATAATAATTATTTAAGTTATTATTATTATTATTATTATTATTATTATTATTATTGTTGTTGTTGTTGTTGTTAAAATCATTTGAATTATTTTGATTCCACCATATATTATTGTTATTATTGTTATTTCCATTATTATTATTATAATTGCAATTATAATTATTAATGTTATTACTGTAATTATTATTATTATTTGTATTCATATTATAATTTGGAGTTGGGTAACCATTTGGCATGTTATTATTAACAGGACTTGAATTTACAAAGTTTGAACAATTATTAAATAATTTACTATTTCCCATTTGAGTATTAGAATTTTGTATATTATTATAATTATTATAATTTTCAAAATTAGGACTATTTGAAAGTGAATTTACAGTTTGGGATAAGAAATTATTACTATTATTATTATTATTATTATTTATTGCGCAATAATTAACAGAAGTAATGCTTTCTTGATTAGATTGTGTTTTAGGTTGTGATTCAATGGCAATAGTTATAGGACTTTTACTTTGATATGTATATAATGGTTCTTTTATATCTGATATGAATGTACTTGGGCTACTAGCACAACTATTAGAAATATTTTCAATTTTTATATTTGAATTCATAATGGTATCATTTTGTTTATTTTGATTTTTATCAAATACAGCATTAGATGAAAGAGGGGAATTTATTGAATCAGGTGATCTTAAACCTAATTTTTGATTACTATTAATATAATTATTATTGTCTTCATTATAATTAATTATATTATCTTGAGAATGTTTAATATTTTTGATATTATTTGATTTAATACTAAATTCAAATATATCAAAAGGTGTTGATGATGAAGACTTTGTTATTATAACATTTGCTGAATCTATAAATTCCTCAGTATCATCCATCTTCAATAATGAAGCATTGGAAGGAATTATATTTCTACTTATTAAATCTTTATAAACCTATTTAAAATACATTTTATATTAATAATATTTATTAATACAATACAATATAATATATAAAATATAATATAAAATATAATATATCATATAAATAATTTATAATAATTAAATATTTAAATATAAAAAAAAAGCTTACTTTTTCAACTAATACACTATTAACTAATTGAAGATTATTATTTATGCTATTTAATACTTCACTCCATAATATACGCATGTACTTTGTATTTTTTGTAAGTTTATTTAATGATCTGCAAACTCTTTCATTATATGCTATATTATATATAATAAAAAATCAATTGTTATTAATTAACTATTCAAAACTTTATATATTAAATTTGAAAGTATACATAAATATTATATATAAATAATATTTAATGAAAGTATTAATAATATTAAAATAAAAACTTACGTTGTAATTCAAAATCGCTTAATTTCTATATAATTATTATATTTTAAAGTTTTATAGTACAATTAAGATAATAAATTAATATTAGTTCATATTATAAAATAATATATAATATATATCATAATGTAACACTATTTTATTACATTATATTATTATTTTATTTACATACCTCAATAATTTTTGCACAATCCAAAAAACGATATACTTGCTATAAAAGGAAAATGATATTGTTTTTAATAAAAATTACTATGAAATTTAAAAATAAAGATATATTATTAAATTTTAAATATATATATATATATGAAACTTACTGCTCTACTTAATTTCCATTTGTCATTAAAATATTTTTCTAAACTATTACTATATATTTTATATAATTTCTGACTCACTATAGCTTTTGTTGCTAATACAGTTCTTCTAAACTTTTCTTGCTTTTTTAATGTCTCTTGTTTTACATCATAGTCACTTCTATTCCTCTTATTATTTTTTGTTTTTTTTCTTTTGTTTTTATAAAAAGAAAATTAAAATTAAAATTAAAATTAATATTAAATTAAAATTAAAATTAATATATACAAAATAATATATTTAAAATTTATAATTCTATTTCTATATATATATACCTATTTTTGATATGAAATATAGAAAGGTCAATATTACTTTCAATTTCTTTAAGTTTCTCATTCATTTTGAATAATTATTGTATTATTTTATTATTATTAATTAAATTTTATGAAAAAAAAAATTATAAAGATAACCTATAACATATAACAAATTTAAAAAAATTATAAAGATAACCTATAACGTATAACAAATTTAATATATTTTAATTAGTAATGTTTACTAAATTTCTATTATAGTAATTAACTTTAATTATTTATAATGCTTACTAAGTATATTAAATTGAATAATATATATAATTGAAATTGGAATTTAAATTAAATTTGAAAGACAAATTAATTCATTATAATTAAATTTATAAAGATGATTTTTATTAAATTTTATTCAATATTTTAAATTTTTTTTTTTTTTAAAAAAAAATTCTTTTTATTTATTTTTTAAATAAAAAAAATAATTTTTCTCTTTTATATATCTATATTAAAACCCAGTATGTAATAAATACTTAAAAACACAGAATTATTAAAAATAAAAATTATTTATTAGAAAAAAAAAAAAAAAGTAGAAAAAATTAAATATTTATATAATTTTTAAAATAATCAAAATTTTTTAAAATTTTAGTTTTTTTTTTTTTTCATCACATCACTTTAAAATATAATTAACCAAAATGTTACAATTAATAATTAATAAACTTTTTTCATAAAAAATATTTTATATAATAATAATTTATTTAAAATAAAATAATATATATTATTTAAATTTATATAAATATAAATATATTTATATATAATAATAAAAATAATTAAAATTATATAAAATATTTAAAAACAAATATATTAAGTAAATAAAATAATTATTTGTTTTATAATATATATATAGTTTCAGTATATTACCAATATAATATAATATATAAATGGAAATTTATTTTGTCTCAGTTAAAACTTTAAATTAAATTATTTTATAAAATAATAGTTTATTTTTTTAACATATAGAAATTATGAAAAGAAAAAAAAAAATTTTTTTTCAAATAATACAAAACAAATGACCTATCGCATTTTAAAACACTAAAATGAACTTTCCGACTTTATTATTAATATAAAATTTATTATATACAAATATATTTTAATATTCCAAAATTCGAAAATTACATATATTAATAATTTATTATAATAATAAAACATATTTCTGTAATAATTGAAAATGATACTAATAAGTTTTTTATATAATAATTAAAGTTTTAAACATAGAACTTTATTTATTATAATTACTCTAATTATTATACTTTTTTGCAAAAAAAAAAAAAAGAAAAAAAGAAATATATGGCTTATAATATTATTTATTTCATTTGTATAATATTATATAATGATTTTCGGACAATTAGCTTTTATTTTAATATAATTACATGGTATAATTAAAAAAATACAAATTATATAGATTAATTAATATAAACTATTTATTATATTACTATTATAATATATATAATTTATATGTTTTAAAACGAAAATAATATAAATGCAAATTGATAATTAATATAAATTAAATATTTAAAACTTTAATAATATATAAAAATTCACATTAAATATCGAATTGGAGGTTTTTTTAATATATTACAAAAAAAAAAGGTTGGTGTAACTATTACAAAAGTTTAAAATATATATTTTATAATCAAAAAAAATTTTCATAAAAACTATAATATTAATAATTTTAATTTTTACAATTTTAGTAATTAATTAATTTAATGCAGATCATGATTATAATATCATTAGATTTATAAATTTCATTATATTAATAAACAAAGCTAGATTTAACATATTTATTGGAAATATTTTAAATTATTTATTAATAAATTTATTTATTTATTTATTTATTTATTTATTTATTTATTTATTTATTTATTTATTTATTTATTTATTTATTTATTTATTTATTATTAATTTATTTACTTATTTATTTACTTATTTATTTACTTATTTATTATTTACTTATTTATTATTTATTTATTATTTATTTATTATTTATTTATTATTTATTTAATTATTTATTATTTATTTATTATTTATTTATTTATTTATTTACTTATTTATTTATTTATTTATTTATTTATTTATTTATATATTTATTTATTTATTTACTTATTTATTTATTTATTTATTTATTTATTTAGTTATTTATTAATTTATTATTACTTTTTATATTATATGAAATTAAAAAAAAAAAAAAAAAGTACTTTTTTATGTATATAGAATTATATATAATAAAAAGATACTTTTTTTGCATTAATGAAAATAATTAGATTATATACATAATAGCTATGAATCACTATATACAATAAAAGTCAAAAATTCAGAATAAAAAAAAAGTGAATCATATTTGTACTCTTTTTCATTCAAAGTACTTACAATAATATTAAATTTTTCATTATCTATTAATAAATAGATAAATTACTAATAAAAAAAATTATTATAATTTTTCACAAAATATTATAAAAAAACGTATATATATATTTTTTATTTAATTATTATTATATAATTATTTTATAATAATGGGCTATAATAATATATATTTTAATATACAAATAAATTAAATATTTAATATATATAATATATAATTATAACTATTTCTTTGTAATGAAAAAAAAATCACATAAATTGAACCCTTAATTATTTGAAAATCTATATTTTTTTTTAAAATATAGATTTTTACATTGAAATGGAATACATTTTAAATAAGACAAAACAAAAATTAGGGATGAATTAATAAGATCTAAACTCTAATTTATAAATTAAAATTAATCTCCATTATTATATATGAAAAAGAAAATACATCTTTGATTATTAATTTATTCTAATATCATAATTATTATATCTCAATGTTAAACAAAATCAATAGAAAAAAAAGAATTCTAAAAAGTAACATAAACTTAAATTAAAAATAAAACTTACAAGATGTACAGAAAACATTTTTTAAAAAAAAAATAAACTTAATATTAATATTAAGAGTATACATAATTATTCTATTTTACCATTCTACCAATTCCAGTAATATATAAAGAAAATATTAAAAATATTTCTTTGTTATAAATATTTAATATTTATTTTTTTTTAAGTAAAATTACTATTACAATTTTATAATAAATATATTAAATTCTTTAAAAATATTACAATTTCAATATTAAAATTAATATGTTAAATTATGTAATAATTTATATTTAATAATTTAAAGGTTTAACTCTATATTCCATAAAAGAAACCAGAACCAAAAACTTAAAAATTATTAACTTTCATTTATGATTACATGTTTAAAAAAATAACAACAAAATTTATGATTACATGTAATCATAAATTTTGTTGTTATTTTTTTTACAAAATTTATGTTATTTTATTATTATTATTATTATTATTATTATTATTATTATTATTATTATTATTATTATTATTATTATTATTATTATTATTATTATTATTATTATTATTATTATTATTATTATTATTATTATTATTATTATTAGTCTTATACAATTGATGTTATTTTACTTATTATTATTAATTAATTATTATATCTATTATTAATTAATAAATTATAATTACTATTATTATTATTATTATTATTATTATTATTATTATTATTATTATTATTATTATTATTATTATTATTATTATTATTATTATTATTATTATTATTATTATTATTATTATTATTATTATTATTATTATTATTATTATTATTATTATTATTATTATTATTATTATTATTATGATTATTATTATTAATTTTATTATTATTATTATTATTATTAATTTTATTATTATTATAATTATTATTCATTATGTATTATTTATTCTATCTATTATATATTAACTAAACTTTATTTATTATTATTTTAATAATGATTTGCAGATCTACATAAAAATAATATAACTTCAAACTTTATTTTAATATATTTTGAATATTTAATACAAAAATGTTTTTAATAATTTCAATATATTTTGTGGCACTATAATAAATTATTATTTAATAAAGTTTATGCTTTAAAAAAAAAAAATAAAAATTTTTTTATTATTGGTTATTGGTAATTTTATATTATTAAATTACAAATAGTGGATACTTTTTTTTGTTATTTTAATATATTATAGTATTGAGACAATATTAAGATTAATATAAAATTTCCATTAATATAAAATGTTTCGTTTTTATATTAAATTCTATTTAGTTTGCTTAAAATGTTTATGTTTTAAAAATATTTTAAAAAAAGAATTCTATTATAATTGAATATATTAATTATTAATGTAATATATTGTACAATTGATTTATTATATTATAAATTGATTAGTAGCATATGCAACAGAAAAGAAATAATAATTATTTTTATTAAAATAATAATAACAATGATAATAACAATACAACAAACTATAAAACAAATATAATTAGTGTTTCATAAAATTATTTTAAAGTATACTGTGATTTAATAAAAGGTGATACAAAAGCTAAAAAGGAAATAGAAATTTTTATAATTATCCAAAAAAGAATAAAAAGTAAAAAAATAAAAAAAAATAATTGTGATCTAAAACGTTCCAGGAAAAATAAAACTCTTTTTTTTAAATAAAATATAATATACATATATATTAAACTATTAATATTATATCTTTTTAAATAATACATGTCATATTATTATTTTTAAATATTCCGAATTCATTTATTTTTTTTTCCACATAGATAAAAAGTTTTTCTTTTTTCTTTTTTCTGTTTTATATTTTAAAGAACAATATAAAAAAATTAAAATTGTATTAATTTGTATTACTTTTTTATTTATTATAAAAATTTAAAAACAAAAAAAAAAAAAAAAAGAAATAAAAACAAAATAACTTTAATAAATATTAATATTTAAATAACTACTCAGTATAGTAATTTTTAAAACAAAGAATACATATGCTTTTTCCATTATTATATTATATTAATTATTAATAATATGAAATATATAAAAATAAATTCAATAGAAAAATATTTTTTAAAATTTCACCATTTTTACTTATTATTATTATTATTATTATTATTATTATTTTATTAAAACCATTTGTTTTTAAATTGAAAATTGAAAACTCTATATTTTAATATATATTACATTATACTGTAATATAATGTATATTTCTATTAATTTATTTACAATAAAGAAAATAACAAAAATAAAACTATTATACTTTTAATATTTCAACTATAAACAAAATAGAATAATGAATATTCAGTTATGACAATTTTTTATATACAATAAAAAATTGAAACAGAAAATAAAATGAATATTAAAAAAAAAAAAAAAAAAAAAAAAAAAAACATTTTATTTATTAAATTTTGTAAACTTTTTAACATAATAATATAATAATAATATAATATTAGAATAATAAATAAATAATAATAAATAAATAATAAAATAATAAAAAATAATAAAAAATGAAATATATATATATATTTAAATTAAAAATAATATTAACATATATAAAAATATATATAAAAATGAAGAAAAAAAAAGTGATATAATATACAGAATTTTTTAATATATATAAAGAATATTAATATATAATTTTGCAGAAAAAAATTATAATTAATTAAAAAAATTATTATTAATTTATTTCACGTTAAAAGAAACATATGAAATAACCTCTATTTATTTATTTATTTATTTATTTATTTATTTATTTATTTATTTATTTATTTATTTATTTATTTATTTATTTATTTATTTATTTTTTTATTTTTTTATTTTTTTATTTACTTATTGATTTATTTATTTATTTACTTATTTATTTATATATTTATTTACTTATTTATTTATTTATTTATTTATTTAATATTTACTTATTTATTTATTTTTTTATTATATTATTAATTAACTATTTAATTAATATAAAAAATATTATATTTATTATTGTTTCAAAAAATATATATTAATAATTAAATATTGAACTAATATAAATAATATATGACATTAATAAATTCAAATATATATTGATGTTTATATGACAAAAATGTATATAAGATAAATAATAAAATAATTTTTCTATTTAAAGTCCAATCATAATATTA
This sequence comes from Anaeromyces robustus, assembly GCA_002104895.1. Taxonomy (NCBI): domain Eukaryota; kingdom Fungi; phylum Neocallimastigomycota; class Neocallimastigomycetes; order Neocallimastigales; family Neocallimastigaceae; genus Anaeromyces; species Anaeromyces robustus. Next base: position 7,113 of record MCFG01000449.1, on the reverse strand, counting down.
AATTAAGAAAATATGTAATAGAAAAAAAAATTTTTTCTTTCCATTATTTTTATATGTGTCAGTTTTTATAACAAATTAGAAATGAATTATGATATAAAAACAATTTTTATAATATTTAAAGTTACACAATATGCGTACATCATAAAAATTGCACGATAATATAATTTTTATTATAAAATAAAATTTATGATAATGTTTTAACATGACTTTTTAAAAATTAATATCATATCTTTATTAGTCTTTTTTGTAAATTATAATTATTATTACTAGATATGTAAATTTTTAATTACTATATATAGGTTTTTTTCAAAAATATAAAATATGACCTAATTAAAGAAAATTATTGAAAAAAAAATATCTACTATAAGATCTACTTTTTAAAACATATATAATAAACATATAAAAAATTTTTTGATTTAATATTCCAATAAAAAAAATTTTTATTGTGTCAATCTAGTAGTAATACAAAATATAAAATTATTCTATTAATAAAAAATCACTTATATATATAATTTTATATATATTTAAAAAAAATTTAAAAAAATTTTTACTATTTGAATAATTATTCAAATAGTAAAAATTTGTCGACCAGTTTCTATCCTGGTTGTTAAGGCGTTTCCTTAGCATACATAAGGCTTCTGGATCGACACCGCATCTACCCCAAGCACAAGTGGTTTTCTCCTTCACGGGTTTTACACTGTGGCAAGGTAGTGCACAGGTATAGTATTTGAGGCGTAGCTACTCACGCCTCATTAAATAATATAAGTATATGAGTAGATCTTTAAGTCTAATAATGTGGGGTGCGGCTCTAAATTATTGGGCGGTTTCCTTGGTGACTACTATTCATATGTGGGGCTTGTAGACTGGACCCGTTATTAAGTTAGCGTTAGGGTTTAAGTACAAATGTAAAATATATGAATATACCAAGGGCGTCGACGCCGAAAAGGTAAGGCAGGGAATTTAATTCCGATACATTCATGTGAAAATCACATGATAAGTCTATTGATACGCGGGACTTTTATGTGCGCTGGTCGCTTTTAATAGTATAATTATATTTTATTATTTTATTAATTATTTAATTTTATTACCAGAAAAATACCTCTGATCTAAAATAATTCCAAGACGAAGGATTATTAAAATTGAAAAATTTAAAAATAATATAAAATTAATAATTTTAAATAGTTATTTAATATCTAATATATAAGAATATAAACTAATATATTATAAAATATATATTAAGAATATAGTAATAATATAAGAGTTATTTAAAATAATAATATATTTAACTATATAACAATATATGAATTATTATGTATAGTAATATATTTAGCTATATAATAATAATAAATTATTACTATATTTTGATTATACTTTAATATACTATAATATTAATAATACATGAGAATATTAAAAATACATATAATAAATATATTATATAATATATAAAAATAAAAGAATTATTTAATTTAATATAATAAAGAATAAATATTTAATATATAATAAAATATAAATAATAAATTATTTTAATAATTATTATTAAGAAAAGATATAAATTTAATATTTAATAATTATTATTAAATATACTAATATGTTGCTACACATTAGTTTTACATCAGAAATACCCTCGCTAAAAATGACTAATTTATAGCTAAGTTGAAAATTTTTCTCTATACGAGAACTATTCTCAATAAAAGTTGTAAATTAGTTATAAATAAAATAATAATTTAAAATAATGATTATTTTAGGGCTTAGAAATCATTTCATAAAAATATTATTGAATTTATATTGAAAATTATTGAAATATTCAATAATAAATATTCGCGAAATTTTTTTTTTTTTTTTTTTTTTTTTTTTTTTTTTTTTTTTTTTTTTTTTAAAAAAAATTATAATAAAAAAAATTTAATTATTGGAATATATAAAAATATTTATATAATAAATTTTGAAATTTAATTTTGAAATTTCGAAATTTAATTTCGAGATCTTGAAATTGAAATTAATTTTTAATAATTAATTTTAAATATTTTTAAATATTTTGATTATTATTATGATTTATATTATTTTTATATATATATTTATATATATAAATATTATTTCATCAAATTTTATAAGAATTTCACATTATTTTAGTTTTTTTTTTTTTTTTTTTTTTTTTTATTTTTTTTTTAAAATAAAATTATAATTATAATTATTATAATTATAATTATTCTTTATAAGGAAGAATATTTTTTATGTGCACATTCCTAGACAGAATGGTCCCAGTCTTGTCGTCTTGTAGTTTAACTGTATTCCACGATATATTTAATATCGTGTAAGGTCCTAAATAATACGGGTCTAATTTATTTCGTTGAAATAGTCTAACTTTTACCTTGTCTCCTACCTTATAATTTAATTTATTCTCCATGCTTTGCTGGGCTTCCCTTCTAGTCTTCCAATAGTTAATAGTCCCAAGCCGTTTATTGGCAGCATCATTAATCCATTTGGCCTGGTCTAAGAATCTTTCCAATAATATTTCTTCCATACTTCTATATATTGGTTCTTCTATAGAATTCCTGATGTTAACTTCTATTGGCAATAAGTCCTCACGTCCATACAACAATTCGAAGCTTGAATATCCAGTTACTGATGATTTTGCTGTTCTTATTGCCCATAAAGCTAACGGTAGCAACAGATCCCAATTCTCTTGATCCTCGGCAAAGTTCCTTAACTGCTTAGCAATTTCCCTATTTCTATTTTCAACTAAACCATTGGAAGCTGGGTGGTATATACTCACAAAATGAATATACACCCCATACAAGTCCAAAAATATCTTGGTATAATCCGAGTTTAACTGCGTCCCATTATCCATATTGATTACTTGTGGTAGCCCATGTCTACTGAAAACTTCCACCAAAAAATTAGTAACATCTTGGGAAGTAATAGTTTCTACTGCCTTAGCTTCCGTCCAGTTGGTAAAGTAATCCACACAGACCATGATATATTTGTTCCCTTGGTTGGTTTTCCTCAACGGCCCTATAATATCCAAGCCTAGTTTGATGAATGGAGCTTCTACTGGTGAAGAGAATTTTTCAACTATACTTGGCAACGGTTTAGACCTGTTTAATTGGCAAATTTTACAAATAGATATATATTTTTTTATATCTATTATCATATTTTTCCAATAAAATTTTTGTTTTACCCTTTCGTAGGTCTTCTGTATTCCTTCGTGGCCAATTCTATGGGCCATTCCAATAATCTTTATCTTCTCCATATAATCATCGATCACTTCTCTAAATTTTTCTTTATCTTTAATGTAAGTTTTCCCATCTATGGATACTATTCTGTCTTGTAGGAATTTCTTCATGAATTCTGAGATATATTTTTCATTTTCTATCTCATCAATAGAAATAGAATTGATTTCGGGTGAATCGTTAGTATTATTGTTATAATTTTCCTTACTATTGTTACTTCCATTATCCTCTTCATCATTCTCTTCTTCACTTTCCTTGCTGTTAGTTTCTTCTAATATATTTTCATCAGAATTTTTATTTTCATTATTATTTTTATTAGTATTATTATTTTCTTCTTCTAATAAACTATTTACTATTGTAACGAATCCTAGAATTTAATACAAAATGGTAATATCTTAATTCTTTATAGGGAAGAAAGTGATATTACCTATGTATTTTCAGAATAACTGTCTAAGTTATTTTCCAGTAGATTGTAAATTTAAACACTAAAATTGTTTTATAAAAACACAGTTTTATTATTAAGTTTAAAATATAAAATTTATTTATTAAAATTTTATTAAATTTATTATTATTTATTAAATAGTAGTTTTATTCTTAACTAAACTATTTTATGTTGATTATATATTTTAATTTAGTAATTTATTCTAATAATTATTAATTTATTATATTTATGACTAAGCTATTATTAAAAATAGTAGTAAAGAATTAATTTACATAAAAATATTTACATGTATTTATATTTTTCTTTAAAATTAAACTATTTACAATAATAAATAAAATAATACAAGTATTTATAAAAATATAAATAAAATAATTAAAAATTATTGAATAAAATAAGTAAAAATGTATAAAAATAATAATAAAATAAATAATAAAAATAATAATATTATTAATAAAATTATAAAGATAAACTGTTTATTTATTTATAAAGTAAATAAAATTAGTTGTTATTTCTAATTTAGAAATGTTTAAGTGTAAAGAATATTTAAAAAGTATTTAGAAGGTATTTTAAAAGTGTTTTTAGAAACTATTTTCGAGTCATATTATTTAATTAAAATATTTTAGAATCGTTTATTATTTTTATAATATTAATTATAAATTGTTTATAATTTATATAAATTTAATATTCAATAATATTTTTAAGAATTGATTTAGTTTAAGATAATAATGATAAAGATATTGTTTTAAAATATAATTTAATAATCTTATTATTTTTTTATTAATGTTATTAATTATTTTAAATGATAATTCAATATAATATTAAAATTTATTAATTATTTGAAGTTTAGAAAATAATTATAATTAAAGTAAATTAATAATAAATTATAGAGAATAATAATAAATAAAACTAATTAGAATTTTTAAAAGTTAATATTATAATTAAAAGTACTATAAAAATTTCATTATTTATCAAATTAGTAAAATAGTAACCATGGCCTAGTGGTTAGTCACTATGACCATCAGGGCAAACGCTCTGGGTTCGACCCACACTAGTTCCAAATTTTATAAAAAAAAAAAATTTTTATTTTAAAATTTAATTACAAATTTCTGTATTTTATTCTGTATTTGTTTCTGTATTTTATTTCTGTATTTCTTCATAGAATTACATGGAATAAAATTAGAAACTTTAAGAAAAAATTTTATAATATTTCTTTATTTTTCTATAAGATTCATTTTCAATCGAAAAATCTAAGTTTCTAGCATTTTTCATTATTTTTTATATACTTTTATTTTTAAAACTATTTTTACGAAAAAACTATAAATAGGTGTAAAATTTTACAAAGAAAATATTTTTTAAAATCGCACTTTTATTAACTAATTAGTTTATAAGTAATTTGAAATATTACATTACTAATTGTTAATAAATAATATTTTAATAATTTAATAAATTAATAAAACAAGATCTCAAAAAACAAATTCAATTACTTATAAATATTATTACGAACCTATTGTGTTACAAAACAAAAGACAATCTTATCCCTTTAGGATTGTTACAACTATTATATCCTCTTTCCTTTTAATTCTTGAAAGCGCGTCAGCAATAATATTAGCTTTCCCTGGCTGATAAATTACATTTACTTGTAGTTGACTGAATAAACTACACCAACGTGCATGTTTACTGGTATTTGGTTCACATTTTTTTATTAAAGGAACTAATGGTTGGTGGTCAGTATAAAGCACCGTCTGGTAAGGGTTTCCCAAAATATATGGCTTGAATTTTTCCACGCAATAAAATGCAGCAGTACCTTCTAATTCAGTTATAGCATAATTGCGTTCTGATTTCTTTAACGAGCGACTCACGTAATAGACTGGATGTTCGATTTTATCCTTAAATAATTGTAGTAATACACCACCAATTCTTTGAAAACTAGCATCAGAACGAATAATAAAAGGATTATCATATCTTGGGTAGCATAATATAGGTGCGTTAACTAAAGTTTCCTTTAATTTATTAAAACTTTTAGTATGTTCATCAGTCCAGATATAAGAAACATTTTTCCTTAATAAACCACATAAAGGTGAAGAAAGCGACGCGTAATTATCAATAAAATTTCTATAGTAACCTATCATACCTAAAAATGAACGTAATTCAGTAACATTCGTAGGTGTATCTAAATTATTAATAGCTTTAACCTTATTTCTAAAGGTAATAGGCCTTTGTTTGTGACTTTATGTCCAAGAGCTTCTACTTCAAACATACAGAAATGACATTTTTCTATATTAATTTTTAATTTATTTTCTCTAAGAATTTGAAACACGCTAATTAAATCTTCTAAGTGTTGTTCAATTGTAGGTGAATAAACTATTATGTCATCTAGGTATATTTGTACACATACATTTATTAATTCAAAGAAAATCCTATTCATTTCCCTTTGAAACGTGGAAGGTGCGTTTGTTAAACCAAATGGCATTACCTTGAAATAATAATTTCCAAACTTTGTAGTGAATGTCGTTATTTCCTGGTCCTTTTCATACATAGGTATTTGATGGTAGCCACTGAATAGATCAAGAGTAGAAAATATTGTTGCATCTTTTAACGCGTCAAATATCTCTTGAATCTTTGGTAACGCGTAAGAATCCTTCTTTGTTATCTTGTTTAATAACCTATAGTCAATACAAAGTCTCCACTTACCATTTTTCTTTGGTACAATGACTATAGGCGAAGACCATGGAGAATGTGATGGCACTATCAAACCTTTATCGATTAACTTTTTTAATTCTTCCTTTAACGCGGATAATTGAATTTGGGACAGTCTATAAGCCTTTTGTTTAATAGGCTTACTATCCTCAAGTAATTCTATATGGTGTGGTAACAATTTTGATGGTTCCAAATCATCACTAGATACCGCTACCACATCCGCGTAGGTTAATAAAATATCTTTTAATTCTTTCTTTGTCGCGTCATTCTGAATATCCATTTCTTGTAGGATCCTTTCCAAGATAATTTTCTTTTCCTCCTTAAATGACGCGTTAATTTCATTCGTTTTTGTACTTGACTTCAGTGGTGTAAATATTGTGTTAGCTGTTATTATTGAACTATCATCCCATATATAGCACATCATAGCCTGTGAGTGGAAAACTGAAATATCTTCTATTGGAACCAAATGTTCTAGTTTATTGTCTTTATTTTTAATGGATAAATATCTGTCTTTTACATCTACTATTAGTCCATAGTCATATTGTGTTTTGAAACTAACAATGATATCATAGAATGGTTCTTCCTTTTCTAGAATTCTGAAGTTAGCTTTAATTTTTAAGTTACCTAATTTTAATTCTAATGGTACTATCTCATAGGTATATTCTTCAGTATCAGACATGGCTTGATGAACTCTACCAGAAACAGTACCAATTACACTATATTCTTTTACTACCTCGTTTAGGAAAT